>LR994553.1:7500-20000 GCA_905187585.1 Cyaniris semiargus | reverse complement strand
TTACAGAACGAGAAGAAGATATCCCTCTTCTTTCCCCCCAGGATGATAGGCAGATTCTCACCCGTCATCGATATGCCCAATTTCTGCTCAATATCAAATCTATTGCTAGCAAAAATTGGGCAGTCGAACAACAGGTGAGAAACCGTTTCCTCAACTCCTGGCTGACACAGGCACGACGGATCCTCCTTCAACTTGAATCTGTGCAAGTAGAAGGCGAATCCGCCGTGTCCGGTCAGAATCTGTGTGGTGTAGTGTGTGATGTCTATCTTTTTTACTATTTTGTATGCAGCAGCAGCGCTTGGGAAAAAGAGCTTCGTGACTCCGGCCGTCCCTCCCACTTGGTTAGGTTAGGTTAGGTTAGGTTAGGTTAGGTTAGGTTAGGTTAGGTTAGGTTAGGTTAGGTTAGGTTAGGTTAGGTTAGGTTAGGTTAGGTTAGGTTAGGTTAGGTTAGGTTAGGTTAGGTTAGGTTAGGTTAGGTTAGGTTAGGTTAGGTTAGGTTAGGTTAGGTTAGGTTAGGTTAGGTTAGGTTAGGTTAGGTTAGGTTAGGTTAGGTTAGGTTAGGTTAGGTTAGGTTAGGTTAGGTTAGGTTAGGTTAGGTTAGGTTAGGTTAGGTTAGGTTAGGTTAGGTTAGGTTAGGTTAGGTTAGGTTAGGTTAGGTTAGGTTAGGTTAGGTTAGGTTAGGTTAGGTTAGGTTAGGTTAGGTTAGGTTAGGTTTTTTTTTTTTTTTTTTTTTTTTTTTTTTTTTTTTTTATGGCATCACAGGCTTATCGGGCTCGAAGTAGAAGGACACTACAACCATCTCCCAGGCTTTGGTTCGGAGAGTGGCCACAACAATGTTGTTGTTGCTGAGGCGTGTGTGTAGCTCAACGTCCAACGTGTCGTCGAATACCACAACACACGCCTTGACAACACCGCCCCCTTCCCCATCGCTCTGGTAGACCCTCACTCCGTTGTGTGTCCTCATACTCCGGGCCCCACCTATGTAGGGCTCTTGCAGCAGCGCTACGCTAGCCTTACGCTTGGTGGCCTCGAGTAATAACTCCCTTGTGGCGATTTGGCTCCGCTGAAGGTTGGCCTGCAATATTCGGTACTGGAAGTACTCGCCGGGGACAACCCTAGCAGTACGATACCGCCGATCTGGCTAAGGCGTCCCACCTCTTCCTTTCCGTACATCCTCTATCGAAAGCACTGTGCTCCTCATTGCCTTTCCTAGCCCTCATGCAATTAATGCATTTGGGCTTTTCTCCCCGCAGCCACTTGTCGCATTCAGTCCTCAGATGAGGACCGGCGCAGTGGCTGCATCGTACCTCTCCTTCCTTGCAGTACCTCCTGGTATGCCCATACCCAAGGCAACGGGAGCACTGCACTAATGGACTATGGTCCTCAACTTTCACTCTGAATAGCCCTATGCGGGCGTATCCTTCATCTACACACCTCTTCCATACTTGTGGGCTCGTCCTAACCACTAGGTGGTTCTGTAGGGAGTTCCTTGCACGCATCGTATGCACTACCTCTACCTTTCTCTCTTCCCCCTTCAGGCCTTCAAGGATGTCCGCGTTCTGGTTAGAGAACGCGGTGACGAAGTCGGGTATGTCATACTTCATCATGTCCCTGAAGGTCAGAAGGGGTTTCTTATTCTTCACATCTTCCACTATTAAATCCTCACTCTTTCTCAGTCTGTCCCTCACCTTGCTTCTTTCTTCCTCATTCATACATCCTATTACGACTTTTCTATTTTTAACCTTCCTAACCCTCTCTACCTTTACCCAGCCGTCCTTTGCGTCTACAGCTTTCCTAATCTTTTCCAGCACCTCTTCTCCAGTCTCTTGCCCGTCCCTGGAGGACACCATGACTGAGTGCAGTGCCCTTGCCTCAGGAGGTTTCTCTACGATGCCTCTCGAGGCAACGCACGCATAACTCGCCGGTTTGGCGACAGTCATGTTGTTCTCCAGTAACGAGCTCAACTTCCCCATTTTTTCCTCATTTTCCTTTAGACTTGCCTTCATTTCCTCCATTTTTATCATCATTTCCTTCATTCCCTGTGTCATATTTTCTCTAACTAATATATTTTCTTTTTGCAGGTTTCCCATCAGTGTGCTGTCGTCTGCGTCGGCTGACCGGGGGGGATGTATAGGGTCCTTCCCCGGCCCTCCGCCGCTCCGAGCTTCGGCACTGGTGAGCTCTTCTTCTAATTCTTTTACGATATGGTAAAGCCTCTCTAATGCGGCGAAAGCTTGATCTTTGAGCTCCTTTTTAAAATTTTTTGAGCAGTTTATACTGCTTTTCGCTCGCATTAGACAGGCTTTACCTTCGTTTGTTCTAGGTTTGTTGGGGTGGTTGGGGCTATTGGGTATTACTAATATAGTAGCATTTTTATTCGCTTTAGGTTTAGGTGCTGGCGGTTCTGGGTTGGGTTTATCTATTTTAGCGGGGGGTGTTACACTTTTAGTTATTTTTAATGCTTCATATTTGTCTACGCTTTTCCGCACTACAGAGGCTTTTGCTGGTTGTGACTGGGCTCTGCCCACGTCAGCTTCATCGTTCCTTTGTGGCGATGCTGTGAACGTGTCACTGGCTCGCTGTAATTGGGGGGTGCGTGGCATCATTTTGTTAGGGGGGGATTTGTCAATTTCAATTAAAATAAAATTCAAATAAATTGTGTAGAATAAATAAAATAAAATTGAATTATTAATAAATAAATGTCAATGTGTAAAATGTCAATAAAATAAAATAAAATGTCAAAATTTCCTACTCTAACAGTTTCCCCAATAGGGGGTTAACTGACCTATTCTAGCTAAATAAAAATATAATGTTGTGTTAAGGGTTTCCCTAAGCGCAATTTACAACAATGCTTAACCTAGCAACTACCCAAAAATGGTGTAGTTGGTCCTTATAAATAAAAATACAACTAGTCAGTAGCTCCAATAGGGGCTACTGGTCAATTTTACTTATAACAATGTTAAGTACCTTAGTCTTAGTTTCTATTTAGGTGATGCAGCTCTCCAGTTCCCGATGTGGTGGCCTCCTCCAGGTAAGTTCGAGTTTTTCTTCTTTTTCAGGTGCTGCAGGCGTTCCAGGTGTTCCGGGCTTGCAGGTGTGGCGTCTTCAACCTCGTCCAGATCCGGTCCCCGAAAACTGCAGCTTCCTGCGATGTCCCGAAGCTTACAGGTGAGATTTTCTTTTTCCAGGTGTTAACCCCTTTTTCTAGGTGTTCGGAGTCAACGTGGCAGGATAGAGCTTTGGTCGCCTGTGTCAGTGGTGAAAACCCCGTCTCTCTACGAGGTGTAGGAGCGGAGTTATCGGCGTTTTAAAATTTCCAAGATGGCGGCCAATTTTCGGTCTGGAAATTAGATTTTCTGCTGCTTCCTCGTCCTTCAGAGTAATTCCCCCGAGTTTGGGCTTGTTTTTCAGGGTTTTTGAAGCCCTTCCTGGATATCTGGGTCTCTTTCCCAGATTCGACCTTGAAATTTTTGTGGCCCCGATTTGGTTCAGATTTGGGGAGGGGGTAGCTGAAAAGCTGCCTTTACTTTCAAAAGAAACCCCGTCTTCCTAGGCCTTCTAGGAGTGAAGTTATGCACACTTTTGTGCCGAGTTTGACAGATTGACAGAGGTTAGGTTAGGTTAGGTTAGGTTAGGTTAGGTTAGGTTAGGTTAGGTTAGGTTAGGTTAGGTTAGGTTAGGTTAGGTTAGGTTAGGTTAGGTTAGGTTAGGTTAGGTTAGGTTAGGTTAGGTTAGGTTAGGTTAGGTTAGGTTAGGTTAGGTTAGGTTAGGTTAGGTTAGGTTAGGTTAGGTTAGGTTAGGTTAGGTTAGGTTAGGTTAGGTTGGGGGCGATACCGGTCCGTCCACGTTCGTGTCCCTGGGCGCCTGGGTACGCCACCCCGCCCTTTACACGGAGTGACGTATCCAGGATGGCTGAACGCCGGTCTTTCCTGTCTTTCTCTCTTTTTATAGTTTACTCTTCTTTTGTTGCTTATTTTTGTTTAGTCTATCTTTTCAACACCTTCTCTACTCTATCTTTCGCATTTTATTTAACTCTTCTCTACAACAGCGTGTGTTTCTGCGTTTATATGTGTGTGTGTTTGTGGATGGATGGACCCGTGGGTCCCTAATCCCCGGTTTGTGGTGCCCGGCCTTGGGATGCGTGGCGAGCAGGTGGCTTACGTCGCAAGGGCACTAGGGCAGAATCTCCCTCTAAAGATCGAAACATGGCGGAACGTACTTTGAAAACTACTCCCCGGGTGGGTCTTGGTTGTCCGGTGGACACCAGGGAATCCCACACCTCTTCGGAGGTCTGTCGGACGTATACGGGGCCGGCACAAAATACGTTGGAGGTTGAGGAGGCCGCTGCGGCGGCGAGTTGTGGAGAGGGCGCGAAGACAAGCGCGAACCCGAATCCGGCGCACCTAACCGCGTCGGAGGCGGGAGCAATAACGGACGAAGACGTCGACTTTTCCGGTCCGCAGCCTAATGCTATTGAACGGATAAAGCGACTAATGCAGCGCAAGAAGGAGCGGAATTGCCCAGTACGCGACGCTGACCTGCCTGAAGTGTTGCGCTGGCGGGACGTCAAAATGACGCCACCCAGCACGCCTTCTGCGCTGCCAACCGGACGAGACAAAGAGGTCGGTGGGGACCTGGCGCGCTCACCTCGCGTAGTTCTGCGCGACGTGATGCGCGAATTCTCCCTGCCGCCCCCCCAAGGAAGTGACATCACCGGCTATGACAGTGAGGACTGGCCTCTGGACTCCGACGACATGACATCCGACGTGTCGATGGACTCAGAGGGCTTGCCCACAGACCCGGATAAGACACGCCGCAAACGGCGAATCTCGGACGAGGACGAGTCGCCGCCCCCTGGCAGAGGAGCGGTGCCCAAGGCGAAGAAGGGACGTGGCCGGCCACCAACCACCGGCCAATACGTCGGCCTGGGTAAGGCCCAAGCGGACCTTAAACGGGAAAAGGAGGAGGAACGCCGGGCTATATTCAGGGCGAAAGTCGAGGAAGTAGCCCGGAGGGCACGGGAGGAGCGAGAGGCGAGGGAGGCGCGAGCCGCCCTTCGCGCAAGCCCTGCCCCGGCCGAGGACACGGAGGAGACAGGCGCGGCCCTGGCGGCAGGCGTGGAGAGGGCCTTGGACATGGTGACGATGGTCGCTACAAGGTCCTCAAACTTGAAGGGAACATATCAGCGGGCTCTCAAGGAGGCGGTCGCATCTATAAAAGCGGCCGTCACCGAAATGAGGGGCCGCGGGCAAACGGAGGAGATGCGGGCACTGGAGGCGCAGAACGAGCGCCTCCTGCGCCAAGTGAACGCGATGCGTCGGGAGTTAGAGGAGCTCCGCCGTCGCGTCACTGGTCCCGCAGCCGACGACCTGCAAAAGATGTTGTCGGAGGTCTCACGTTCCAACATTGAGACCTTCGGCAACATGCTCAATGCCAGGATTGCCGGCCTGGAGGACAGGCTCCTTCCGGAGCCCCGAAGGAGACCGCCGCTGGCGGCAGATAGCGCAGGGCCATCACCCGGCGCCCCACCAACAGCGACACAGAAGAAGATGCCGAAGCCGAAGAAGACGGCGACGGCAAAGGCGCCGGACAAGGGTTCGACAGGCGGCGCGGTGGCTCCTTTACAGCCGCCCGCTGCAACTGCAGAGACAGAGGCTACAAAGCCTAAGAAGAAGAAGAGAAAGAAGCGGCCATCAATGGCCGCTCAGGAGGCGGCTCAAGAGGGGCAGAAGACCAACGCCCCTCCCGCCGAGGCCCCGTGGACCACAGTTGGTCCGCGCAGGCCCAAAAAGAAGAAAGGGGCGGCTACTCCAACTAAAGCCGCCCCTAGGAAAAAGAAGAAGAAGGCCAAGCTCCGTGCCCCCAACACCGCGGCAATCACCGTTACCTTGAGGGAGAGCGCCGCGGCGCAGGGGGTCACGTACCTCGACGTGCTGACGAAGGCGAAAGACGCGGTCAAAACCGGACTGCAGGAGCTGGACGTTGAAAAGCTCCAGTTCCGCTTCCGACTGGCCCAGACCGGCGCGCGCGTCCTCACCATCCCTGGCGAGGGCGCCCAGGAGAAGGCGGATGCTCTCGCTGCAAGGATGCGGGAGGTCCTTGACCCCGAGACGGTGAAGATCGGCCGCCCGGCGAAATGCGTAGAGATGCGCATCGCCGGGCTGGATGACTCAGCAACGACGGCCGACGTACTCGAGGCCGTTGCAAGAGAAGGAGGGTGCCCGACAACTTCAATCAGGTCGGGCCCCATAAAGAAAGGAAGGTGGGGCGATGGCTCGCTTTGGCTGAGCGTCCCCGTCGCGGCAGCCAAAAAGCTGATCAGCTTAGGGCGGCTGCGAGTGGGCTGGGTCTCGGCGAAGGTGACACTGCTGGCCGCGAGGCCTATGCGGTGTTACCGATGCCTGGACACCGGCCACCTTGCCGCGACGTGCCAGTGCCCGGTGGACCGCAGTCGGAACTGCTTCCGATGTGGAAAGCCGGGGCACAAGGCAGCCGAGTGCCAGGAGAAGCAACCTAACTGCTTCTTCTGCGAGGCGCTCGGCAAGGAGAAGGACCACGTGCTGGGTAGTAGCGGCTGCATCACTGTGAAGAAGCCGCTCCCCAGCACCAAGCGCCAGAAGAGACGCGGAGCTCCCTCCGACAAGGCTCGGTCAAAAGAGCCTGGAGCCGGCGGTGCCGGGGTTAGTCAGCCCCAGCCCGCCATGGAGGTGGAGTCATAGGCCCGTGGGCGGTTGATCGGGGGATCACCGCCCGCACAAAGGGCCCCGAGAAGAAAGCTCCCTAGATGCCCGGGGAGCTCTCGGTGAAGAAAGGCGGCGGCAGAACACCAGCCGCCGCATTGGAGTAGTGCCGGTTGCGGCGAATGGCCACGTTGGGTGCGGAAGTTTTAAAAGTGCCCGCGCCCACGGCCACGGCCAGAAGGAGGGCATGGGGGGGTTTTAGTGGGTAAACCTCGTGTAGGGAGTCCCACATACCCCCGCCCCTTCCCCCGAGGGGGTGGGGGATACGTAACGTATTTCCCCTCCTCAAAAAAAAAAAAAAAAAAAAAAAAAAAAAAAAAAAAAAAAAAAAAAAAAAAAAAAAAAAGGTTAGGTTAGGTTAGGTTAGGTTAGGTTAGGTTAGGTTAGGTTAGGTTAGGTTAGGTTAGGTTAGGGGGGGCGATATACCGGTCCGTCCACGTCGTGTCCCTGGGCACCTCCCCCGTGCCGTCGTGAGCTTTTTCACGGTGACACGGGAGGGGTGGCTGAACGCCGGTATGGGCGAATGATTGTGTGTGTGTTTGGCTGCGCCCGCAGTGTGACGAACGGGCCCGCGACCCGGGGTGTCGGAGTTTAGTATGATGGGAGACCGTAATAAGCAAAGTATTCTCCGGGTGGGTCCCGGCTCTTCAGGGGCCGGGGAATCCCATGCGCCGTCTTCGGACGGTGGCCGGCCCTCGTATACGGAGGGGCCACTTATTACGAGGAAGGACGAGGGGGCCGCTAAGGCGGCGAAGAAAGACGAGGAGGCCGCTAAGGCGGCGAGGCAGCGGGCCATTTTGGCTGCGTTAGGAGGAGGAAGTGTTAGCGCGAAGAAGTGCGAAAGCCCGAAGCCGGCGCCCATTACCGCGCCGGCGGCGGAGCTCTTAACCGACGAAGACATTGACTTCAGTCAGCCGCAGCCCAACGGGGTTGAGCGGATGCTGAAGTTGATGCAGAAGAAGAAGTTGAGGGGCGACAAGGATCTTCCGCGTGTCCTATTGACACGCGATGTGATCATGCCGCCCTCAAGTACCGGAAAAGACGACATTGGTAGAGACTCCCCTCGCGGTCGAGTCTCCCAACATGGACGAGACTATCCCGGACGTGACAGCGAGGACTGGCTCTCGGACTCCAGTGAGATGTCTGGCATATCGCTGGACTCCGAGGGCTTGCCCGCACTCTCGGATATGACGCGCCGGAAGAGGCGCTCTGATGACGACATGGCACCGCCCCTCAGTAAAGGGGCCGTGCCCAAACCCAAAAGAGGACGCGGCCGCCCGCCAACGACCGGACAATATGTCGGCTTGGCGAAGGCGCAGGCCGACTTGAATCGAGAGAAAGAGGAGGCCCTTCGACTCCGCGCGGAGGAGGAGGTAGCTGAGGCGGCCAGGGCGGCGCGAGAGACGCGCTCTTCGCTCCTCGCGAGCCCCGCCCCCATGGAAGAAGACAAGCCAGAGCAGACGAACTACGCTCTGGCTCAGTGTGTTGAGACTTCGTTGGGAACGATTTCCATGGTCGCAACGAAGTCGAACAACCTCAAGGGGACATTCCAGCGTCTCCTCAAGGAGGCGGTCAGCGACATTCGCGCCACCGTCGCCGAAATGAGAAGTCGCGGAGCGACCGAGGAGGTCAAGGCCCTCGAGGCTCAGAATGCGCGGCTCCAGAATCAAGTGGAGTCTTTGCGCAAAGAGCTAGAGGAGCTACGCCGTCAGGTGATGAAGCCGGCCGAGCAGGACATGCGCCAGCTGTTGTCTGAGGTCTCTCGTTCTAACGTGGAGACCTTCAGCAACATGCTGAACGCTCGGCTGGCCGGACTGGAGAGTCGGCTCCTCCCAGAGCCCCGACTGCGACCTCCGCTCGCGGCGGACAGAGCCCGGAGTATTACACCGGCCGCCGTCGATAGCGTTGAGGCACCACCGGACGAGACGCCGGCGCCCCCGAGGCAGAAAACCAAGGGGAAACCGGCCCCCAAGAAGAAGCGGCAGCCAGTCGCCGCAGCGGCCCTGCAAGAGCCCCCTGCCGCGCCCGAGGCGCCCATGGCCAAGAAGGGCCGGAAGAAGAAGCGGCCGTCGATGGCCGCCCAGGAGGCGGCAAAAGGGGGGCAGAACACCAACGCCCCCCCCGCCGAGGCCCCATGGACCACAGTCGGTCCGCGCAGGCTCAAACAGAAGAAGAAAGGGGCGGCTACTCCAGCTAAAGCCACCCCCAAGAAGAAGAAAAGGGCGAAACTTCGTGCCCCTGCAACCGCGGCAATCACCGTCACGCTGATGGAGAGCGCCGCGGCGAAGGGGGTCACATATAAGGACGTCCTTACAAAGTTGAAAGACGCTGCAACGGCCGGAATGGTGGAACTCGGCATCGAAAAGCTCGGGTTCCGCTTCCGTCAGGCCCAAACCGGCGCGCGCGTCCTCACCATACCTGGTGAAGGCGCCAACGAGAAGGCGGATGCCCTCGCCGCAAAGATGCGGGAGGTACTGGACCCGGAGGTGGCGAAAATCGGACGCCCGGCGAAATGCGTGGAAATGCGCATCGCCGGGCTGGACGACGCGACAACAACCGCCGATGTCGTTGAGGCGGTGTCGAGAGAAGGAGGTTGCCCGTCCAACTCCATCAGGACGGGCCCCATAAAGGCTGGAAGGTGGGGCGACGGCTCGATCTGGCTTAGCGTCCCCGTCGCGGCCGCGAAGAAGCTGGTCAGCTTGGGGCGGCTGCGAGTGGGCTGGGTCTCGGCGAAGGTGACACTGCTGGCCGCGAGGCCTATGCGGTGCTACCGATGCCTTGACACCGGCCACCTGGCGACGTCATGCCAGTGCCCGGTGGACCGCAGCCGGAATTGTTTCCGCTGTGGGAAACCGGGGCACAAGGCCGCCGAGTGCCAGGAGAAGCAACCCAACTGCTTCTTCTGTGAGGCACTCGGCAAAGAGAGCGGGCACGTTCTGGGAAGCGGCGGCTGTTTAACAGCCAAGAAGCCGCCCCCCGCTACGAAAAAGCGCCGCAGGAGAGGAGCTCCCTCCGACAAAGCTCGGCCGCGCGAGCCTGGAGCTGGTGGTGCCGGGGTTAGTCAGCCCCAGCCCGCCATGGAGGTGGAGCAATAGGCCCGTGGGCGGTTGATCGGGGGATCACCGCCCGCGCGATGGGCCCCGTGAAGAAAGCTCCCTAGATGCCCGGGGAGCTCACGGTGAAGGAAGGCGGCGGCAGAACACCAGCCGCCGCATTGGAGTAGTGCCGGATGCGGCGAATGGCCACGTTGGGTGCGGAAGTTTTAAAAGTGCCCGCGCCCACGGCCACGGCCAGAAGGAGGGCATGGGGGGGTTTTAGTGGGTAAACCTCGTGTAGGGAGTCCCACATACCCCCGCCCCTTCCCCCGAGGGGGTGGGGGATACGTAACGTATTTCCCCTCCTCAAAAAAAAAAAAAAAAAAAAAAAAAAAAGGTTAGGTTAGGGGGCGATACCGGTCCGTCCACGTCGTGTCCCTGGGCACCTCCCCCGTGCCATCGTGAGCTTTTTCACGGTGACACGGGAGGGGTGGCTGAACGCCGGTATGGGCGAGTGTTTGCGTGTATGTTTGTGTGCGTGTATGGCAGAGCTCACTGCCGAGAGAGAGCCCGCGACCCGGGGTGTCGGTGTTTTGTAAGATGAAAGGTCGCAGCAAAGAAAATAATCTCCGGGTGGGTCCCGGTCCCGATGGGGCCGGAGAATCCCATACGTCGCCTTCGGGCGACGGGCGGTCCGTGTATACGGAGGGGCCACTTTCTGCGAGGAGGGAAGGAAGAAAGGGAGGCGCGAAGACGCGCGAAAGTTCTAAGCCGGTGCCCCTAACCGCACCGGCCAAGGAACCAATAACGGACGAGGACACGGATTTCTCCGTGCCGCAGCCCAATGCGCTGAAACGGCTCGGAGCCTTAATAGATAAGAAAATTGCGAGGGGCGATACGGACGGCATAAGACGTGACTACTTGGAGTTCGTCCATGGCCGTCCGGTTCGCGACTACTCCACCGATTGTGACAGCGAGGTCTCTTACTCGGCGTCCGGCAGCAACATGTCGCTGGACTCCGAGGATCTGCCCGCACCCTCCGGACGTACGACTCCTCTCAAAAGGAGAATCCCGGACGATGACGAAGTGGCGCCGTCCACCAGCAAGGTGACGGTGCCGGCACCCAAACGAGGACGTGGCCGGCCTCCTACGACCGGTCAGTACGTCGGCATGGCGAAAGCCAAGGCCGACTACAACAAGGAGAAGGCGGAGAGTCTCCGGCTGCTTGCTGAGGAGCAAGTCGCTGTGACGGCTCGGGCTGCGAGGGAGGCGCGAGCCTCTCTTCGTAAAAGCCCCACACCGGCTGCAGACGCAGCAAAGACGAACGCTTCACTGTGTGAAAGCGTGGAGAAGTCGCTGGAGACCATATCCATGGTCGCCAGCAAATCCTCCAATTTAAAGGGGACATTTCAGCGGTACCTCAAGGAGGCGGTCGCCAACATAAAGGAGGCCGTCACCGACATGAGGGACCGCTGCCAAAATGATGAGATGCGGGCTTTGGAAGCACAAAACCAGCAGCTTCAACAGCAAATCGGCACCATGCGCCGGGAGCTGGAGGAGCTGCGTCGGCAAGTCACCAAGCCCGCTGCGGAAGAGATGCAGAAGCTGTTGTCGGAGGTCTCACGCTCCAACATTGAGACCTTCGGCAACATGCTGAATGCGCGACTCGCCGGCTTGGAGGATCGTCTCCTACCAGAGCCGAGGCGGAGGCCGCCGCTTGCTTCTGATGCAGCGGTGGAAGCGCAGGCCGAAGAAGGACCGCCGGTGGCTACAAGTAAGCCACCGGCTAAAGCGAGAAAGAAGAAGGTGACAACGGAGGCGACGGGGCCATCACAGGCACCCGCCACCAATGCGCCGCCCAAGGAAGGAGGAAAGAAAAAGAAGAGGAGTAAAAAGTCGTTGGCCGCACGAGAGGCCGAACAGGCGAGGGTACGAACACCCGCCCCGTCTGCGACTGACCCCTCGTGGTCCAGAGTGCAGCCACGAGGGTGTAAAAAGAAGAAGAAAGGAGCTGTTAAAAATACAGCTCCCAAGAAAAAGAAGCTGCGTCCGCCCAGGACCGCCGCCATCTCGCTTACGCTGGAGAAGGGGGTGGACCGGAGCGTGACGTACGCATCAATTTTAGAAGAGGCGAAGAGCCGGATCGACCTTGTGGAGGTGGGAATAAACACCAGTAATAAGGTTCGATCCGGCTCGCGAAGACGGGTGCCCGGATCCTAGAGGTGACCGGAGAGGACGCCCATCAGAAGGCGGACGCCCTCGCAATTAAAATGCGGGACGTCCTTAACAGGGACGTAATTAGGATAGCTCGTCCTATGAAGAGAGCGGAGTTGCTGGTGTCCGGAATGGACGACGCGACGACCGCCGTCGATGTCACCACGGCGGCGGCAAAAGAAGGAGGTTGCCCGGCCACCGACATCCGGTCGGGCAGGATCACGGTCGGTCCCAGGGGCGCGCGGAGTTTGTGGCTCCACGTCCCCACGGCTGCTGCCAAGAAGCTAGTAGCTTCTGGGCGGCTGCAGGTAGGCTGGGTCATGACGAAGGTAGTGCTGCTAGCCGCGAGGCCAATGCGGTGCTACCGATGTCTAGACACCGGCCACCTGGCGCCGAACTGCCAGTCCCCGGTGGACCGTAGCAGGAATTGCTTCCGCTGCGGTAAGCCGGGGCACAAGGCCGCCGACTGCGTGGAAGAGCCGAGATGCTTCTTCTGCGCCGAGCTCGGCAA